>JABSTQ010000987.1:0-24457 GCA_013358835.2 Ixodes persulcatus
AGAGTTGTCGTACCTGTCGTCATCTCTGCGTTTCCTGCAGTAGCGGGCAATGTGACCCCTAATGCCGCAGTAATAACATACTGGGCGGTTGGGTGGTCTCCAAGATTGGTACGTCGGGGTGAGGGTGGTTGGAGTAAATGCAGCCAAGGAAGGTGGGGTGTGGAGTTGTTGTAGCGAAGCCAATTGAGGGGAAGGCACCCTAGTGGCAATCTCGGCGTAGGTTGGTGGTGCGGGCGTGGGGAGAGGAAGAGTTGCAGGAGGTAGAGCTGCTAACTCGTCTCGGACAAGGGACCGCAAGTCGGGAGAACTTGCTGCCGGTTCAGCGCCGCGGTGTGTTTCGTTGAACATCTGCCGGAGCTCTTCTCGAACGATTTCTCTTATGAGGGTGCGGAGTTCAGAATTTGTCGCTTTTGGTTCTCCGAGATTCTGAGTTTGGCAAGAGACTCTGATGGTCCGCATTTCATCGAGGTGTTGGCAAACAGATGTGATGTCAGCTACCGATTCGGGCTTTCGGACCAGAAAAACATTGAAGGCCGGCTCCGCGATTCCCTTCAGGAGGTTATGTACGCGCTCACTCTCTTGCATTTCGCAGTTGACGCGACGGCAGAGCGCGAGAACGTCTTCAATGTAGGAGGTGTACGTCTCTTCTCCTTGTCGTCGAGTCTCAAGTTTCTTTTTCGCGTTCTCTTTGCGGCTAGTTGGAGTGCCGAATATGTCCTTTAGCTTCGTGGTAAAAGCGTCCCAGTCTGGAATTTCTTCTTCGTGGTTCAGAAACCACGTTTTGGCAACATCAGTAAGGTAGAAGACCACGTTAGCGAGTTTAGTGGGATTGTCCCATCTGTTGTAGACGCTCACGCGGTCGTAACTGTCGAGCCAGTCCTCAACATCTTCGTCACGAAGACCAGCAAAAACCTTTGGGTCTCTTTGGCGACTGCGAATCGTCCAACCAGGAGTGGTAGGGGTTGGTTGCGATTGCTGTTCAGTCATCGTGGTGGCTGTGGATGTCGTCGCGGATGGTTGAGACATCGAGGGGGTTTGAGCAGCCGTCGCCGTGATGGTAGCCAGCGTGCGGTTTCGGAGCTCCAGGGTTTTAAGCGGAAGCTCGAAGGGAAGGTGGTTCTGGTACGGGGTCTAAAGGCTCACCTCCACCACGTTGTGGGACAGAGACAGGTCGTTCAGATGACGGTTTTTTATCAGCGTCTGATGTCTGTGGAACGTTTCAAAAAAGGTGCCACCAGTCAGCTGACGATGCCGATCGGCCCACCCACAGCCAAAAGTGACGACGACGATGTCCGTGGGCAGTGCTACGCATAAGCGCCCTCACAATATATATATATAAAATTATTTGTACACTGTTAGGTTCACGTTTTTAAACTTCAAATTTTTTTACGAAAGAGTTACACATAAAAGACAGCGCGTGCAGCACATGCATCGTCCGACTTTCAACACACGATGAATCGCCGCCGCTCGCTGACAGAAGGTTGCGATGGTGCGATAACAATTTCGGAAAGATGCTGCGTAGGATACGCCGGGCGCAACGGCTTCGCGACCGTTTGAAGGGCAAAGGATTCGCGACGACAAAGTAGCGTCTTCCAACTTCAGCTAGATAACGGGGCTCGAGAGTCCTACGCTCACATTTCCGCAGAGCGAGCGCGGCCGGCCAGATGGAGGCGCAGTATGCTCTCGCGTCGCGATTGCTACGTCGTTGCTCTGCCTACACTGATGACATGTGCACTGGCAGTCGAAGCAGCCCTCTTGAGACTTCATTCAAGTCCAATAAACGACTTTCTAGAGCGATAGACTCTCGTAAAACTGAGAGTAGAAGTCACTTCGTCGTCAATGACAAATATGCAAAGAAACATTAAATATAAAAAATAGACCACGCAGAAAGAAATACAAACATGGCAGGGGCACGGACAAAGTAGAAGACGTTAACGCTACGTAATGCATATACATACAAAATACACCGGAAAAGACAAAAATATAATTAAATCTATAAAACGGAATTAAGTTTTCAACGCCGAGGTAAGGCAATGCGAAGGGAGAGCAGCCGGCAAAAAAACTGCAATAGTCCTATAGGCAGCTAAGGACGTATTTCTGACCGCGGTTATAAAGCACCGGCGACGTACGCCCATGAAGTTCGTTAAATAAAATTCTCGCCCCGAGCGAGCGCGTGAATGACTCTTTTCCACTTTCCTACCTCAGCATTGCAAAAAAAAAAGGGTCGCGGGTTTATAGCCTAGGCGACACAAATACCGATAAGGCATTGGCTATGGCAGTGCAATATTGACCAGCCTACACCATGACATCACCAATATTGGAAAACTCTTGGCTTTGACAGTTTAATATTGACCAGCTTAAGCCAGCGTATATTCAATATCGGAAAGCCATTGGCTCTTACAGTCCGATATTGTACAGGTTAGGCCGGCGTATTTCCAATATTGGAAAGCTATTGGCTTTAACAGTCCAATATTGGACAGCTTATGCCAGCGTATAGCCAATATCGGCAAGCCAGTGGCTCCGACAGTCCAATATTGGACAGCTTATGCCGGCGTATATCCAATATTGGAAAGCTATTGGCTTTGGCAGTCCAATGTTGACCAGCCTATGCCAACGTATCACCGATATTGGAAAACCATTGGCTTTGATAGTCCATTATTGTCCAATGTGATTCCAATATTGGGAAACATATGGCTCAATGGACCATTGTTGGGCCATTCTTTGCCACATCAAATCCAATGTTGGCCCAATACGGTGTGCTGCCTGGGCTGTTGGGCTTTTCCGTGCCTCGTCTCCGTTCAAGTGTTCTGCGCTCTTTTCTGGGACCTTTTGTCCTGCTTCGGGCTTCTCGGGCCCGTTTTCTCGCGAGCCGTTTCCCTGTCGGAAGGTCTTGCGCTGATCGCTCCGGCCGGGTTTGTTTTCCTCTCCGCTCAGCTTTCTACGCGTTGCGTACTCTTCGGCTAGCTCAGCGGCCCTTTCGACAGAGTCGACTCCCACCCTCTCCTGCACCCAGAGCTTGACTGACTGCGGAATGCTACGAAAGAACTGTTCGAGGCACACATACTCGACTACCTTGTCTCGGCTTTCGTACACTTCCTCGCTCTTCAACCATTCTATCAGGTTGGTTTTAAGCCCGTACGCGAATTCCGAGTAGCCCTCGCTGCTCGTTTTGGATGCGTTTCTAAATCTTTGACGGAACGCCTCGGCAGAAAGGCGGTACCGCTTCAAAAGGCTGGACTTCACCTTGTCGTTGTCGTCCGCGTCTGCAGCACTAAGGCGCGCGACAACCTCTGCAGCCTCACAGGGCAACAAAGTCAAAAGCCGTTGCGGCCACGTTTCTGGTGCGAAGCTCAACTTCTCACATGTCCTCTCAAAGTTAACTAAGAATAGGCCCACGTCTTCCCCAACTTTAAACGGCTGCATGAGCTTCTTCATTTGATACGACTCGGCCTCACTTGCTCGTACCGGAGCCCCAACTCTACTGTTCTGCGAGTTTAATCGCTGTTGTTCAATTTCGAGCTCTAGCCTTTTCAGCGCTCGCTCCTCTGTCGCAGCCTGCGCTCGTTCCTCTCTCTCTGCAGCCTGCGCTCGTTCCTCTCTCGCCACAGCCTGCTCCTCTCTCGCTGCAGCCTGCGCTCGTTCCTCTCTCGCTGCAGCCTGCGCTCGTTCCTCTCTCGCTGCAGCCTGCTCCTGCTCTCGTTCTCGTTCCTCTCTCGCTGCAGCCTGCTCTCGTTCTCGTTCCTCTCTCGCTGCAGCCTGCGCTCGTTCCTCTCTCGCAGCAGCCTGCTCTCGTTCTCGTTCCTCTGTCGCTGCAGCTTCGCTCTTAGCGTTCTGAAGCATTTCCCACGCAATTTTAATTTCCTCTGCTTCCGCGCTCTCTGAAATCACTTTACTGATCTCAGATTTCTTCAACTTTTGCTCCACCTCCACAGCCAATTCTTCACATAAACAGAGTAAATCTGCTCTTTTCAGTCTCTTCTCTCTTATTCATACGTGTGCGCTAAAACCGTTCAAAAGAGTAAATCTGTTCTCAGTAACCTCATTAGATCCATGATCGCTGCTCTTTAGCTTTGGCTTTGCTATAAAACTTGTCGCGAGGTTGTACACAAACCTAGCGCACGAGTCAAACACTAAGGATTCCCAGCAGTTCAAAATTAATTACCCATAATCTGAAGCCTGGCGAATCTCAAAGCAAAGTCCAAACGCTCACCCACAGATGTAGCACGATGTCGCATGGTCCGATTCCAACCGCTGCCAACCAGTTGTAAGAGGCGGGTTTTAAGCCGCACGTCCGGAGGCTTCCTGGCTCGTGACGACGACCATTCCCCGAAGTGAAGAACCCAGGGGTCCAGAGGAGGTGGGAGAATTGGTAACGTAACGAACGGTTTAATTACATGGTAGCGATACAGTCGTCAAATCCGAGAGAACAACGGAGCAGCCTCACGCTCCGCCTTATATAGGGTCCGTTTTCTCCCTCACTCCCCGCCAGGGTAGCAGGTGCGAACAGCAAACCACCGCCAAGTGCGTTGCAGCAAAGACCGCCGCGTCGTAGCCAGAAGTGCGTCGTAGCCATGGTTCTCCGCAGTTAGGCCCTGCCTCTCTCCCTTTCAAGTGCGATGTAGCAAAAGTTCTCCGCAGTTAGGTCATGCCTCTCTCCCCTTCCGGAGCGCACGAACCCACACGCACACACACACGTCCCGTTGACGTCACGGACGCGTTGAGACTCGTTTCGGGCAGGCCCAGACAGGCGGGCGACTGTCCTGAACAGATCCCCAGGCAGCACAAGGGGTTGGGCCAATATTGGAAGAGCATTGGCACAAAAAGGTCCAATGATGGTCCGCTTTAGCCAATCTGCTCCCAATATTGTTTATGCCATTTTATAGAATCTTCAGTGATGGCCCAGCTTCTCCAATGACCAACCAATATTGGAAGCACATTGGCATAAAATGGTAAATCTTGGCCTGTCAGTTCCATTCGCTTGCGAATATTGGATGGACACTGGCAAAACATGGGCAATGTTGGCCTGACAGTTTCATTGGCTTGCGAATATTGGATGAACACTGGCATAAAAAGGGCAATGTTGGCCTGTCAGTTCCATTGGCTTGCGAATATTGGATGAAAACTGGCATAAACCGGACAATGTTGGCCTTTGAGTACCCTTGGCTTGCTAACATTGGATGAACACTGGAATAAAATGGTCCGCGTTGGCCTGTCCGTGCCGTTGGCATTCCAATATTTGATGGGGACTGGCATAAAATGGACACTGCAGCATTGGCTTGCCACGTTGGATAAATACGAGCTTATACTGATTACTGTTGTCCTGTTAGTACCATTGGCTCATCGTCATTTCAAGAACAGGGTGGCAGATAATGGTCAGTGTGTGTTAGTCTGACAATACCATTGGCTTAGTAATGGAAACATGTTGGAATATGCTGGTTTGACGTGTTCGTTTTGCCTAAACAAGTTGGAATTGCTCGAGCGCTTTTCAATTTTATTTAATTTTGTCCAAGCGCGATTCAGGTGCTTTTCTGCAATGTAAACAAGAATAACAAGGTACAAAACTTAATGGCGATATTTTGCTCCTTCACTGTGCACATTAATTGGAGTCGCCAGCGAAATGGGCTCATCAGGACCGCCAACTTGAAAAAAGAAAAGAAAAACGATGTCCGCGTTATAGAGAACATAATAGATTATTATGTACTCTATGATCTCGACAGAAAAGCTTCGTACCCTAACTACGGGCTTGTGGACTGCACTTCGTGTGAGGTGAAGATATTTCTTTGCGATTGACTCGAACAAGACGCTATTCTAAAATGTGGTTATACAATGACGGCTCTATGACTTTACGGCACTACTGGTGCCACAATAAGAGCCTTAATGCCTCCAACATAGCGCCAATGCGCTGATAGCAGACGACAATGGTGGTCTTGATTTAGATTCTTGCCGGAAGCGACGTCAGGCGCAAAAAACCTAAACTTAAAAGCACAAAAAAAACTAGAACAAAAGTAGGATTGCAAACTCGGCGTGCTCCTGGCAACTGAATTTTATTTAGACAACATGAACAAATATAATACGTTACTATACCTCGGCCAAATAAATCAAAATTCCGCATTTTATAAAACGAGTAACGACACACTGATGCAACCGTCATCCTCCTTTACACTGATTTTGAACGCCAAGAAAATTTTCCTCTCTGTTTTTGCTTCCCAGTTGCCCTGAATTTGTGTTTTATACAGCAAAGGATCACACGAACATTTATCCCAGTGGACTTCCCATTTCCCAGAAGAATACCGCTTTACAGAAAGTTGGTGTGCTATGTACGATTGGGTCGTGCACGAAAGCACCCGATGTCAAAAGCTCCGTGTCAAATGCTCCACGACTGACACCCCACCCTGTTATCACGGCTTCAAAAGGCCAGTTTTATCAGAAGCCCATGACGCGAATCCCTAGATCAGGTGGCCGGGTCCTCACCGTGACGGTTGAGCATCCAACTTTTAATTAAGAGACAGCAAGTGTGCACGCGAGCATATGTAACGTAATCATGTCGTCATTTGTAGACCCTCAACATATTAGGATGACATGGAACAATTCTGGTTGAAGCGCGTAAAGGGATTCTGCACGTCGGGCTATCATGCAACACACGTACGATCGCCCACATGTCGTTGGTATTTTAGACTACCGGTGTGGCGCATTCCACATGTTTGTGCACATGTTTTTTGTGCGCATGCTCTCCAGATTTGTTTATTTTGAAGCATAAGCTAGTTAGTTTCAATGGTGCCCTGAGGGAACGCAAAAGTGGCGGACGATTTTTTGGAAATTTATATCGCCCCTTTTTCCGCATTTGATTTATCATTGTCTCTTTTTAATTTTGACATTAAGCTCCAAGCTGATTTTGGAGCTTCGTGTCTGTCAGTCCCTTTTCGTCCTCTTGCTGAAGAGGACGAAAATTGACTGACACTCTTCTACATTGGGTTTTGGAAACCCGGATAGCAAATACCAGCAGAGAAAGACGAAAGAATTTGAGAGAGAGAAGTGTGCAGGGGTAGGGTCACGCCGACGGCCTCGGAACGATTTCGGAAAGGGCGAAAGAGGGTATTGAGTGAACAGTTTCCCTCCCTTTTTCCCCACGCCGCCACTAATCTCCAAATCTCTTCTTTGTTAGTGATGAGGACTTGGCGTCCTTGAGGGAGGAGGACACTTTGCATTCCTAAGCTGACAGTGCGGTGGGAGCTACGCACCGGCCGGACCAGTCATCACCTGCACCGCTCTCTGTGCGTGGTTACTGGAGAGAGCGTGATCACGTGATTAAAGATAGACCTGCGATCGGTTCACCGAGCTTCTTAGCTTCCTCTACACTCTCAGCTTAGGGGTGGTGGAGCCCAGCCCGTGAAACACACGCACTCACGCACACACACGCACACTGAAAGTGGGATCGCATGCACCAAGGCCGCACGATAAGGTAGTGGAAGACAGTGGGGACGGTCTCCTCAATTTCCAACACGCGCATCCGCGAACTGGAAGTGGGCAGGTGCGCTTCGCAATTTATGCATGTTTTTTTTTTCGGCAGAAATAGTTTTTTTTTTTTTTTCAAGGAACAAGGTTGGCAAGATGATCATGCTCATATCAGGACGCCGTGGTGTCAGTTTCTAAGTTCTCAGTGCATTTGATTGCTTAGCAGGCGGTTTTTATCGGAGAAGCGGCTCGGCATCTCCGCCATTCACGTTACCCTATACTGGAACCGGCAAGAACGGTGGTTCTAGAGTTCCGATCACCAGCAGCGCATTTCGTTTTAGTGCCAAGTGCGATCTTCAACATGCGGATTGTCAAGAACATCGATATTCTGTCGGCAGCGCCTACACACCGGTGATCTTCCTTTGTTCGGGCATACATGTGACCACTAGCTTCGACGGACCGAAGACACGACGGACCGCCTTCTCTTTCACGTGACTGACAAGGAGAGTTCCTCCTGACCATTGGGGATAGGTATTCTTGCTACGAAATGTACGTTTTGTCACTATCCGATGAGTTTGAACCGTATCGAACTCTGTGGCAGGACTCTCCGACGAGTTCAACGTGTAATTCAGAGCGATCGGCCCGGAATGCCCTGTACAGAGCTATTTGTAAGTGCTTTCTATTTTAATAGACCGTGAGAGATGTTCTGATTGGTTATTTCTGTGTTGGAATTAATTTTTATTTCATTTTTTAGTTAAGATATGGCTGTGTTCTTGGCGGTAGATGTGTGCTGTAGTAAAAAGTCTTCCCGGTACATCCAAAGCCGAATACCATATAGCGTTGAGTAGTCTTTATTTGCCAAGTTTCGGCTTGTTGGGTGAGTGGAGTGTCAGTCATGTCACCGCGCTCTGCGAGTTTAATTGCCAGTAATTGTCTTTACATGACAAGCTATTTTATATGCCTGATTTATTTTGAATTCTTGATTGATTGAAGCATCAATTTCTGTTCAACTGTCATGATCTTACGTATAACGGGGTATTTATTGAACGGTTAATTTAGTAGTGCGTTTGGCATTGGTGAGCTGAAGAGGGAGGCCAGCGGTTAGATTTATAAATTGTAAATATTATGGAGGCAATATGGGTACATTTATAACTACATATTTCCGTGCTGCAAACACCGTAAATCTTAAAAACGTTTTTTTTTTTCACATTAACGCAGAAATATCGGTGTGAACTTAAATGGCGAGATTATAATTCTTAGGACTTCTTAAAGCTAGATGAAGGGTTGAGGGATGCTATGATGCTGCAAGAGTAGAGCTAAGCAATTTATGCAATAACCTTCGTACTATTTGATTAATTTTCTAAATCACTATAAATATTTGAATCTAGATCGATCGTGCTCTGAGTAAGGACAAGTCGGACGAACAAAAAAACAGTAAACGCCTGGGCCGTCTTGCTAGAAACAGCGTCTCAGCTGAGACGGGTGGAAAGAAAGCACTTTTAAAGCCAGCGTACGAGCTGAACGGGAATCAAACCTCGACTCAAGACGCTCGCGCGCCCCAGCCTTTACAGTGCTTTCTTTCACCCAGTCTCAGCTGAGATACTGATTCCAGCAAGCCGGCCCCGGCGTCTTACCTGTGCATATATTTATTTCAGAAGGCAGTACTAGGTTTTTTACATACAAAATAACGAAAAATAATTCACTGGAAACGAAAGTTTATATTATGGAAAAGAAAACATAAAAAGTCGGTAGGCCTTTCCGAGATTTCATACTTGAAGAGCAACTGAGCCGATTAATCGAATAGTTAATTAAAGGGCGGCGATTAATAATGAAGCTATGTTTTGTTTTGATATTCATTATTGACAAGCGTAAGAGAGGACTGAGAGCCTTTGAAAACCCTTCACCTGAATCCAAACCCCGCTTCTGTCTCTTTCAGAACCCTACGTGGAATTCTATCAAGTTCCTGCCCGGTTCACAGCTTGCAGTGATGGACCCTGGCACTCATTGTTGTTTAAATTTTCCTTCAATCGAAACTTTAATCAAATGTATTGACGGTACACTTTGCATTTCAGACTTTTATATTTATCTGCATGTAATATTGACTTAATATTTTCCACAGTGAATGTGGCTTGTCTACAGCAGCTTTCTTTCTAGATGTATATATAGTGTTCTACTGAACACTATAAATACATCTGAAAAGAAAGCTGCATGCCCGCTAAAATGGCTGCCGAAAAATAGTGCAGCTCGAGCTTAAAATCGGATGCGGAAATCGAAATATCCAGAGCGTTAGGTTGGGAGCAAATATTGAATAAGCCAATGCTTAAACTTGGATGCCAATATTGGTTGTAAGACCCACAACCAGTAGCGGTCCAATGATGGCTTAGGTGTTGGTTAAATTGTGGCCCAACGTTGGCTTAGATGTTGGTTTAGAGGCGGTCCTACGATGGCATAAATGACGGTCCAATATTGGTTCAAATATTGGTCGAATCTTAGTCCAACATTGGCATTAGTGAATGGTCCACCATTGGATCGGGTAGCGCTTTCGACAAAAACGAACGTTAGGCCAATATTGGAGCCAAGTTTTGCCAGTGACGTGCCGATGTTGGTCCAACAATGGTGTGCTGCTTGGGTCGTGACTCGTTTCCGCAGCGTTGAAACTCGGAAGAAGGTCGCCGAAGTTTCCATTCTTAACAGCGTCCAAGTCCCATCTTCACATGTCGGACTTCAATCCGGACACCTTTTTTTTAGGCTGCCTGCTTCATTTCTAAGCTGAATCTCCTTCGTCTGAGACTCCGCTCGCTAGGGCTCTACATCCGCAAGAAACCCGCTCACCCTGGGGTCGCATCGACGCTGGGTTTCTCCCCTCCCAACTGGTCTTCCATCTATCGCATCATGCAAAAATCTCGGAAGGAGATCTCTCACGAACTTCGGCTCACGGAGAATGTGCTCCCAGGCGTGATGACCGATCTCTTTGGCTTAAGGTTTTGGACCCATCCTTCCTTCATCTTTCTTCAAGCCTCTTTTCCCAGACTTCTGGATTCTGCCTGGAGCGTGATTATCACTTCTTTGAATGCGTCTTGCCCCAAAACCCGCCAAGCTGTGTTAGACCCTCCAGTTATACTTTGCGACCAACAACTTTCCCCAGGTACATTGGGAGTGCTTTCCAAAGGCCCTAAATTTTTTTCCAGATCTTCCATTCTCCAGAGTGGACCAATTGACATCGGTACGCCAAGTCGCCTCACGTATTCCGGAACAAGGGCGGTCTGAGTTTCTGTCAGCGGCAGTTCGTTCTATGTGCTACCATCCCCCTCCGAAAACACGCAAGTTCCCTCTTCGGAACGCAGTTGAAGAACTGAGCCAGAAGTGACTGAAGTTGCTTGCATCAGACAAGACGGGTGTTTTCGTGGTCTTGGATGAAGGTAACTATGAAGAGAAGGTAGCGAAAGCTTTACAAAAAAACCTTGACCAACTAAAGACGAGACCATCAGGATCTTTGCGGGCAAAAGCAAAACAACTTTGCATCTTGATGAATCTGCCCTCTCTCAAAAAAACACTCGGATCTCCCGCAAAACAATATTTTTCTGTTTTTTTTTTTTTACAGCAAAGACACACAAGGAAGGTATTCCCCTCGGGAGCATTGTATCTGAAAGAGGATGTTGGCAAAAACATTTAGCCTTATTTCTACAGAAGCATCTCTCTATGTTGAATCTCCGCCAGCCCTTCAAGATTACGAACTGCACAGGGCTCATTTCCCACCTTACCTCTCTGTACGTCACCACCAAGGCACACTCCATGTTTTCATTAGACATAGAAAAACTTTACTACATTCTGGACCCCCGAATTCTTTTGAATTCCGTTTCTGATGCTATCCATGAGCACGGTCCATGTGAGTTTCAAATTACATCAGGAATATCCACAAAGAACTTCATTGATCTCCTTACCGTATACCTTCCGTCCACGCTATTTGGATACAACAGGAAAATTTTTAAACAAAAGACAGGTGTCTGTATAGGCTCATGCCTAGCCCCGGTGCTTAGTGAAGTCTTTCTTATGTACATAGACCGATCCGTGTGGACCCAGCTTGACGTTATAGCCCCAGATATTCGAGTGTTCCGTTATGTAGATGACTATCTAGTTGTTCATCCCTCCTCCTTCTCTTCACCGGCCATTTGTGAAGCCTTTAATTCTTGCTCGTCGGGTCTCAACTTCACGAGTGAAGAGCGAACAGATGCCGGTCTACAGTATCTGGATTTGAAAGTTCATCTTCATCCTCAAGGTCTATGCTGGAGCTTCCAGCAACGATCCAAAAAACCTGTTCTTCCGTTTTGCAGTAAGCATTCCAGGTCGGTAAAGCTTGGAATCATTCCAAGCCTTTTTGCCTATTCTCGCTCGAAATCCTGTTCACACCTCTCATCAGAAAGCGTCCTGCGTCAGCATGACAGCCTGCTCCAAGCATGTTATCCAGCCGACCTCCTCCGTACAACCCTTCAGCGTCTCATCACGGGCTCCATCCGTCCTCCATTCAAACAAAATAGTCATTCACGTCCGGTTTGCATTCCATACGTGCACAACACAGCCCACCGCCTGAAGACTCTTGATGGTCGGTTGGACTCGAAGGTGGTCTTCACTTGTAGAATTAGACAAGGATGATGAAAGAATAAAACAATTAAAACTGGAACAACACAACAGATCTTTTAACGAGCAACGACAAGTAAAAAATTCAACAGCGAGCAGCCGACTATACCCAGCAGGGAAAGGGGGAGAAGGGGAGAGAAGAAAAAAAGAGGAGGTTATACAAATGTGCCAGAGGGTGAACAACGATAGTCGACCACCCGAATGCTCCATCAAACACTCCAACAAGTATGTTAAATGTAAAGAGAAGCCAATCTTGTCAATTCCACTGAGCTGCGGGGGCCAATACATCGGCCAAACTTGAAGATGCCTAAATGTTCCCCTTAGGGAGCACCAGTTTAGAAGTCACCAAGGCATCATCAGACTCATACCACCACATAGTTGCGCATGCCCGTACCTGCCACGATTGCACCCCAAGCTTTGAAAACACCACTGTGCTTGATACACATAAAGATCAGTGTGGGCGCGAAATAATTTTAAGATCAAATACGCCACGAACAATGTTTCTGAGCCTTCTCTGGCGTTATCATCAAATGAGCTGGAGTTCCTCGAGCCAGAGTTATCGTAAGGCTAGTTTTGATCAATTATTAACTTTGCCTCTTTTCCTTTCATTTCTTATTCCTTTTCCCCTTTTCAGAGGTTAATTTCCTTTCTTTTCTTCTTCCTTTTCCTCTTTATTCAGGGGTTCATTTCCTTAACTGTCCTATCGTTTTAATTCGGTATTTTTAATTTGTGAGCAATTTGGTGTTATATTAAAATTTGGGCATTTTCGTTTTCTTTATTTTCGTTTAATTTTTCGTTCTCTTTTTTCAATGCTTTGAAGTTCAAGGTCGTGGCATCATGGGCATTTCATAAATGTTCGTTGCTCATTGAAAGAACTGTGTGTGTCTGTGTTCGTCCTTCATGTGTATTATACATTCTGTGTATTCTGCATTTATATTAATTTTTTTTTATGCCTAACGAAAACTTTTATTATCTTTCAGAAAATATTTATCTAGGTAACATTAAAGACAATTTTCGGTACGTTAAGGACTGAAACACGTCAAGCCCTAGAGGCCGTCTTCGGGCTCGGACTTCAATTCGAAAGTTCAAGTCCTGGAGTAGAAAAAAAAGCTATTCGTTTTAAAGCAATCTTTTTTCCTTGCGTCTAATACACACACTTTTTTCGCAGCACACAAAATTGAGTCTCTAGCTGGGTTTAATATTGCTCTTTTTAAACATGCAATCGAACAGTCAGATATAGAGCACGACACCGAGTTTCGCCTAAGAAGTAAGCGGTTTGATCGAAATATGAAAGAACAATTGCAGTTATATTAAATTTTTTATGCCTAACGAGAAATTTCATTATCTTTCAGAAAATATTTATTTAGGTAACATTAAAGACAATTTTCGGTACGTTAAGGACTGAAACACGTCAAGCCCTAGAGGCCGTCTTCGGGCTCGGACTTCAATTCGAAAGTTCAAGTCCTGGAGTGAAAAAAAAAGCTATTCGTTTTAAAGCAATCTTTTTTCCTTGCGTCTAATACACACACTTTTTTGGCGGCACACAAAATTGAGTCTCTAGCTGGGTTTAATATTGCTCTTTTTAAACATGCAATCGAACAGTCAGATATAGAGCGCGACACCGAGTTTCGCAAATAAAGTAAGCGGTTTGATCGAAATATGAATGACAAATTGCAGTTATATTAAATTTGTTTTATGCCTTACGAGAAATTTCATTATCTTTCAGAAAATATTTATTTAGGTAACATTAAAGACAATTTTCGGTACGTTAAGGACTGCAACACGTCAAGCCCTAGAGGCCGTCTTCGGGCTCGGACTTCAATTCGAAAGTTCAAGTCCTGGAGTGAAAAAAAAAGCTATTCGTTTTAAAGCAATCTTTTTTCCTTGCGTCTAATACACACACTTTTTTGGCGGCACACAAAATTGAGTCTCTAGCTGGGTTTAATATTGCTCTTTTTAAACATGCAATCGAACAGTCAGATATAGAGCGCGACACCGAGTTTCGCAAATAAAGTAAGCGGTTTGATCGAAATATGAATGACAAATTGCAGTTATATTAAATTTGTTTTATGCCTTACGAGAAATTTCATTATCTTTCAGAAAATATTTATTTAGGTAACATTAAAGACAATTTTCGGTACGTTAAGGACTGCAACACGTCAAGCCCTAGAGGCCGTCTTCGGGCTCGGACTTCAATTCGAAAGTTCAAGTCCTGGAGTGAAAAAAAAAGCTATTCGTTTTAAAGCAATCTTTTTTCCTTGCGTCTAATACACACACTTTTTTGGCGGCACACAAAATTGAGTCTCTAGCTGGGTTTAATATTGCTCTTTTTAAACATGCAATCGAACAGTCAGATATAGAGCGCGACACCGAGTTTCGCAAATAAAGTAAGCGGTTTGATCGAAATATGAATGACAAATTGCAGTTATATTAAATTTGTTTTATGCCTTACGAGAAATTTCATTATCTTTCAGAAAATATTTATTTAGGTAACATTAAAGACAATTTTCGGTACGTTAAGGACTGCAACACGTCAAGCCCTAGAGGCCTTCTTCGGGCTCGGACTTCAATTCGAAAGTTCAAGTCCTGGAGTGAAAAAAAAAGCTATTCGTTTTAAAGCAATCTTTTTTCCTTGCGTCTAATACACACACTTTTTTGGCGGCACACAAAATTGAGTCTCTAGCTGGGTTTAATATTGCTCTTTTTAAACATGCAATCGAACAGTCAGATATAGAGCGCGACACCGAGTTTCGCAAATAAAGTAAGCGGTTTGATCGAAATATGAATGACAAATTGCAGTTATATTAAATTTGTTTTATGCCTTACGAGAAATTTCATTATCTTTCAGAAAATATTTATTTAGGTAACATTAAAGACAATTTTCGGTACGTTAAGGACTGCAACACGTCAAGCCCTAGAGGCCTTCTTCGGGCTCGGACTTCAATTCGAAAGTTCAAGTCCTGGAGTGAAAAAAAAAGCTATTCGTTTTAAAGCAATCTTTTTTCCTTGCGTCTAATACACACACTTTTTTGGCGGCACACAAAATTGAGTCTCTAGCTGGGTTTAATATTGCTCTTTTTAAACATGCAATCGAACAGTCAGATATAGAGCGCGACACCGAGTTTCGCAAATAAAGTAAGCGGTTTGATCGAAATATGAATGACAAATTGCAGTTATATTAAATTTGTTTTATGCCTTACGAGAAATTTCATTATCTTTCAGAAAATATTTATTTAGGTAACATTAAAGACAATTTTCGGTACGTTAAGGACTGCAACACGTCAAGCCCTAGAGGCCTTCTTCGGGCTCGGACTTCAATTCGAAAGTTCAAGTCCTGGAGTGAAAAAAAAGCTATTCGTTTTAAAGCAATCTTTTTTCCTTGCGTCTAATACACACACTTTTTTGGCGGCACACAAAATTGAGTCTCTAGCTGGGTTTAATATTGCTCTTTTTAAACATGCAATCGAACAGTCAGATATAGAGCGCGACACCGAGTTTCGCAAATAAAGTAAGCGGTTTGATCGAAATATGAATGACAAATTGCAGTTATATTAAATTTGTTTTATGCCTTACGAGAAATTTCATTATCTTTCAGAAAATATTTATTTAGGTAACATTAAAGACAATTTTCGGTACGTTAAGGACTGCAACACGTCAAGCCCTAGAGGCCTTCTTCGGGCTCGGACTTCAATTCGAAAGTTCAAGTCCTGGAGTGAAAAAAAAAGCTATTCGTTTTAAAGCAATCTTTTTTCCTTGCGTCTAATACACACACTTTTTTGGCGGCACACAAAATTGAGTCTCTAGCTGGGTTTAATATTGCTCTTTTTAAACATGCAATCGAACAGTCAGATATAGAGCGCGACACCGAGTTTCGCAAATAAAGTAAGCGGTTTGATCGAAATATGAATGACAAATTGCAGTTATATTAAATTTGTTTTATGCCTTACGAGAAATTTCATTATCTTTCAGAAAATATTTATTTAGGTAACATTAAAGACAATTTTCGGTACGTTAAGGACTGCAACACGTCAAGCCCTAGAGGCCTTCTTCGGGCTCGGACTTCAATTCGAAAGTTCAAGTCCTGGAGTGAAAAAAAAAGCTATTCGTTTTAAAGCAATCTTTTTTCCTTGCGTCTAATACACACACTTTTTTGGCGGCACACAAAATTGAGTCTCTAGCTGGGTTTAATATTGCTCTTTTTAAACATGCAATCGAACAGTCAGATATAGAGCGCGACACCGAGTTTCGCAAATAAAGTAAGCGGTTTGATCGAAATATGAATGACAAATTGCAGTTATATTAAATTTGTTTTATGCCTTACGAGAAATTTCATTATCTTTCAGAAAATATTTATTTAGGTAACATTAAAGACAATTTTCGGTACGTTAAGGACTGCAACACGTCAAGCCCTAGAGGCCGTCTTCGGGCTCGGACTTCAATTCGAAAGTTCAAGTCCTGGAGTGAAAAAAAAAGCTATTCGTTTTAAAGCAATCTTTTTTCCTTGCGTCTAATACACACACTTTTTTGGCGGCACACAAAATTGAGTCTCTAGCTGGGTTTAATATTGCTCTTTTTAAACATGCAATCGAACAGTCAGATATAGAGCGCGACACCGAGTTTCGCAAATAAAGTAAGCGGTTTGATCGAAATATGAATGACAAATTGCAGTTATATTAAATTTGTTTTATGCCTTACGAGAAATTTCATTATCTTTCAGAAAATATTTATTTAGGTAACATTAAAGACAATTTTCGGTACGTTAAGGACTGCAACACGTCAAGCCCTAGAGGCCGTCTTCGGGCTCGGACTTCAATTCGAAAGTTCAAGTCCTGGAGTGAAAAAAAAGCTATTCGTTTTAAAGCAATCTTTTTTCCTTGCGTCTAATACACACACTTTTTTGGCGGCACACAAAATTGAGTCTCTAGCTGGGTTTAATATTGCTCTTTTTAAACATGCAATCGAACAGTCAGATATAGAGCGCGACACCGAGTTTCGCAAATAAAGTAAGCGGTTTGATCGAAATATGAATGACAAATTGCAGTTATATTAAATTTGTTTTATGCCTTACGAGAAATTTCATTATCTTTCAGAAAATATTTATTTAGGTAACATTAAAGACAATTTTCGGTACGTTAAGGACTGCAACACGTCAAGCCCTAGAGGCCTTCTTCGGGCTCGGACTTCAATTCGAAAGTTCAAGTCCTGGAGTGAAAAAAAAAGCTATTCGTTTTAAAGCAATCTTTTTTCCTTGCGTCTAATACACACACTTTTTTGGCGGCACACAAAATTGAGTCTCTAGCTGGGTTTAATATTGCTCTTTTTAAACATGCAATCGAACAGTCAGATATAGAGCGCGACACCGAGTTTCGCAAATAAAGTAAGCGGTTTGATCGAAATATGAATGACAAATTGCAGTTATATTAAATTTGTTTTATGCCTTACGAGAAATTTCATTATCTTTCAGAAAATATTTATTTAGGTAACATTAAAGACAATTTTCGGTACGTTAAGGACTGCAACACGTCAAGCCCTAGAGGCCTTCTTCGGGCTCGGACTTCAATTCGAAAGTTCAAGTCCTGGAGTGAAAAAAAAAGCTATTCGTTTTAAAGCAATCTTTTTTCCTTGCGTCTAATACACACACTTTTTTGGCGGCACACAAAATTGAGTCTCTAGCTGGGTTTAATATTGCTCTTTTTAAACATGCAATCGAACAGTCAGATATAGAGCGCGACACCGAGTTTCGCAAATAAAGTAAGCGGTTTGATCGAAATATGAATGACAAATTGCAGTTATATTAAATTTGTTTTATGCCTTACGAGAAATTTCATTATCTTTCAGAAAATATTTATTTAGGTAACATTAAAGACAATTTTCGGTACGTTAAGGACTGCAACACGTCAAGCCCTAGAGGCCTTCTTCGGGCTCGGACTTCAATTCGAAAGTTCAAGTCCTGGAGTGAAAAAAAAGCTATTCGTTTTAAAGCAATCTTTTTTCCTTGCGTCTAATACACACACTTTTTTGGCGGCACACAAAATTGAGTCTCTAGCTGGGTTTAATATTGCTCTTTTTAAACATGCAATCGAACAGTCAGATATAGAGCGCGACACCGAGTTTCGCAAATAAAGTAAGCGGTTTGATCGAAATATGAATGACAAATTGCAGTTATATTAAATTTGTTTTATGCCTTACGAGAAATTTCATTATCTTTCAGAAAATATTTATTTAGGTAACATTAAAGACAATTTTCGGTACGTTAAGGACTGCAACACGTCAAGCCCTAGAGGCCTTCTTCGGGCTCGGACTTCAATTCGAAAGTTCAAGTCCTGGAGTGAAAAAAAAAGCTATTCGTTTTAAAGCAATCTTTTTTCCTTGCGTCTAATACACACACTTTTTTGGCGGCACACAAAATTGAGTCTCTAGCTGGGTTTAATATTGCTCTTTTTAAACATGCAATCGAACAGTCAGATATAGAGCGCGACACCGAGTTTCGCAAATAAAGTAAGCGGTTTGATCGAAATATGAATGACAAATTGCAGTTATATTAAATTTGTTTTATGCCTTACGAGAAATTTCATTATCTTTCAGAAAATATTTATTTAGGTAACATTAAAGACAATTTTCGGTACGTTAAGGACTGCAACACGTCAAGCCCTAGAGGCCTTCTTCGGGCTCGGACTTCAATTCGAAAGTTCAAGTCCTGGAGTGAAAAAAAAGCTATTCGTTTTAAAGCAATCTTTTTTCCTTGCGTCTAATACACACACTTTTTTGGCGGCACACAAAATTGAGTCTCTAGCTGGGTTTAATATTGCTCTTTTTAAACATGCAATCGAACAGTCAGATATAGAGCGCGACACCGAGTTTCGCAAATAAAGTAAGCGGTTTGATCGAAATATGAATGACAAATTGCAGTTATATTAAATTTGTTTTATGCCTTACGAGAAATTTCATTATCTTTCAGAAAATATTTATTTAGGTAACATTAAAGACAATTTTCGGTACGTTAAGGACTGCAACACGTCAAGCCCTAGAGGCCTTCTTCGGGCTCGGACTTCAATTCGAAAGTTCAAGTCCTGGAGTGAAAAAAAAAGCTATTCGTTTTAAAGCAATCTTTTTTCCTTGCGTCTAATACACACACTTTTTTGGCGGCACACAAAATTGAGTCTCTAGCTGGGTTTAATATTGCTCTTTTTAAACATGCAATCGAACAGTCAGATATAGAGCGCGACACCGAGTTTCGCAAATAAAGTAAGCGGTTTGATCGAAATATGAATGACAAATTGCAGTTATATTAAATTTGTTTTATGCCTTACGAGAAATTTCATTATCTTTCAGAAAATATTTATTTAGGTAACATTAAAGACAATTTTCGGTACGTTAAGGACTGCAACACGTCAAGCCCTAGAGGCCTTCTTCGGGCTCGGACTTCAATTCGAAAGTTCAAGTCCTGGAGTGAAAAAAAAAGCTATTCGTTTTAAAGCAATCTTTTTTCCTTGCGTCTAATACACACACTTTTTTGGCGGCACACAAAATTGAGTCTCTAGCTGGGTTTAATATTGCTCTTTTTAAACATGCAATCGAACAGTCAGATATAGAGCGCGACACCGAGTTTCGCAAATAAAGTAAGCGGTTTGATCGAAATATGAATGACAAATTGCAGTTATATTAAATTTGTTTTATGCCTTACGAGAAATTTCATTATCTTTCAGAAAATATTTATTTAGGTAACATTAAAGACAATTTTCGGTACGTTAAGGACTGCAACACGTCAAGCCCTAGAGGCCTTCTTCGGGCTCGGACTTCAATTCGAAAGTTCAAGTCCTGGAGTGAAAAAAAAAGCTATTCGTTTTAAAGCAATCTTTTTTCCTTGCGTCTAATACACACACTTTTTTGGCGGCACACAAAATTGAGTCTCTAGCTGGGTTTAATATTGCTCTTTTTAAACATGCAATCGAACAGTCAGATATAGAGCGCGACACCGAGTTTCGCAAATAAAGTAAGCGGTTTGATCGAAATATGAATGACAAATTGCAGTTATATTAAATTTGTTTTATGCCTTACGAGAAATTTCATTATCTTTCAGAAAATATTTATTTAGGTAACATTAAAGACAATTTTCGGTACGTTAAGGACTGCAACACGTCAAGCCCTAGAGGCCTTCTTCGGGCTCGGACTTCAATTCGAAAGTTCAAGTCCTGGAGTGAAAAAAAAAGCTATTCGTTTTAAAGCAATCTTTTTTCCTTGCGTCTAATACACACACTTTTTTGGCGGCACACAAAATTGAGTCTCTAGCTGGGTTTAATATTGCTCTTTTTAAACATGCAATCGAACAGTCAGATATAGAGCGCGACACCGAGTTTCGCAAATAAAGTAAGCGGTTTGATCGAAATATGAATGACAAATTGCAGTTATATTAAATTTGTTTTATGCCTTACGAGAAATTTCATTATCTTTCAGAAAATATTTATTTAGGTAACATTAAAGACAATTTTCGGTACGTTAAGGACTGCAACACGTCAAGCCCTAGAGGCCTTCTTCGGGCTCGGACTTCAATTCGAAAGTTCAAGTCCTGGAGTGAAAAAAAAAGCTATTCGTTTTAAAGCAATCTTTTTTCCTTGCGTCTAATACACACACTTTTTTGGCGGCACACAAAATTGAGTCTCTAGCTGGGTTTAATATTGCTCTTTTTAAACATGCAATCGAACAGTCAGATATAGAGCGCGACACCGAGTTTCGCAAATAAAGTAAGCGGTTTGATCGAAATATGAATGACAAATTGCAGTTATATTAAATTTGTTTTATGCCTTACGAGAAATTTCATTATCTTTCAGAAAATATTTATTTAGGTAACATTAAAGACAATTTTCGGTACGTTAAGGACTGCAACACGTCAAGCCCTAGAGGCCTTCTTCGGGCTCGGACTTCAATTCGAAAGTTCAAGTCCTGGAGTGAAAAAAAAAGCTATTCGTTTTAAAGCAATCTTTTTTCCTTGCGTCTAATACACACACTTTTTTGGCGGCACACAAAATTGAGTCTCTAGCTGGGTTTAATATTGCTCTTTTTAAACATGCAATCGAACAGTCAGGTATTCATTCATTCATTCATTCATTTGTTTATTTTTTTGTGCTCATGAACAGCTTTCGCCTTAGTGATGATGCACAATTAACATACAGCAAAAGAATAATAATTTTACAAATTGACAAGGGAAAACTTGAACGCTACAAATGATGGGTTAAAAGTTATAGATTTATAAGAGAAAACTTGAACGCTGCAAAGGATGGGTTAAAACTGTCAATGCAGGAATCATCGAAAGTATTATACAAGGTCTGAATGCGTGTCATGGGGCAGGTTTGGAAGAATTGATTAACATAAAATGGAAGAGAAGTTCGCAAAACTCTTCTCGGAACATGAATATTTATCGCTGAAGTTAGGTCAGGGCAATCGATGACTCCGTGAAGGCATTTGAACAAAAATACAAGATCTCTGTCGCGTCGTCTGGCACTCAAAGTGGAACAATTGTAACGTTCTAAAAGTCTTTTATATTCAAAGTAAACAGTGCGACCAACATAGCGGTCGTAAAAAATTCGAAAAAAACGTTTCTGAACATTCTCAATCGACTCTTGGTGCGTACGCCCAATAGAATTCCACACAACTGAGGAAAACTCTAGCTTAGACCTAATTAATGAAAGGTATAACTGCATAAAACAGGCCGACATGGAAAACTCACGTGTAATTCTGGATATGACACCTAAAGTACGGAAAGAGGCGTTGACAATGTTATTGACATGCGTATTAAATGACAGAGAAGAGTCTATATAAACTCCAAGATCACGAGTGCAATCCACCCTTTGCAAAGGGGCGTTGTCGAGTTGGTAACAGAAATGAAATAGCCTTAGCTTCTTAGCAAATGACATAACAACAGTTTTAGTGGGATTAAGTGTCAGCCTGTTGAGACTACACCAATTACTCACTGATTTGACATCATCCATTAGTTTCACACAGTCCTCTAAAGATACAATCTCCCTAAATAACTTGATGTCATCGGCGTATTGCAGGATTTCTGAATGTAGAACACATGAGCTAAGGTCGTTTATAAAAACATTAAATAAAATCGGCCCAAGAATGGACCCCTGGGGAACACCAGAGAGGGTGACAAAAGGCTGGGAGAGATGACCAAGAATACGTACAAAGTTGTGTCTATCAGACAAATAATTGTGGAGCAATGTGCATAGTGTAGTACTCATACCGTACGATTTCAGCTTTTCTAACAGTAGCGAGTGGTCAACCAAATCAAATGCCTTAGACATATCAAAATATATAGTGTCAACCTGACCCCGCTGACACACAATAGGCGAAACGAAACTAAGAAAAGATACCAAGTTTGATTCCACTGATCTTCCGCGCACAAAACCATGTTGTGAGGGGAGGATCTTATGTTTAAAAAAGCTCGAAATATGTTCTGAAAGTACTATTTCGTAAACCTTTGCAAATGGACATAATAAAGAAATGGGTCTATAGTTTTTTGGATCATCTGTTCTTCCTTTCTTGTGTATCGGCACGGTTATCGCGTTTTTCCAAATCGAGGGAAAAGTGCAGGACGATAATGAAAGGTTAAAAATATGCGTTAGAATGGGTGTGAAAATGGAAGAGCATCCTTTGACAATAAAACTCGGGATACCGTCAAATGCGACCGATAACTTAGGTTTTAGTTTTTGTATTGCAAGCTTAATGTCAGAGTTTTCAAAGAACGGAATTGATAGGCAATCGCTACCATTGTCAGTAACGTTAGGCGCAGATAAGCCATTCCGGCTGCAAGAATACACAGAGGCAAAATAGCTCGCAAAAGCGTTCGCCACATCTTCGGGTTCACTAATCGGAATTCCAGACGAGTCAGCGATGTTTGTTATCGATGAAGTTGTGGCTGTACGATTCTTGACGTACCTCCAGAACTGCAATGGGTCACGATATAAACTGCGCTCTGCTGAATCATGGTGCACTTTCTTATCGCGCTCCAACAACGACTTTGCCTGCGCACGCGATTCGGAAAATTTGGCGTACCAGAACGCTGAGTTAGAAGCCTTATATTTCCTATGATAATGCAATTTGGATCTTAGAGCTGATCTCAGCTCGAAAGAATACCAGTGAGGATAACGAGATGTTTGAGGACGTTTCTTAGGAACGAAGCGCTCAAGTGCAGATACGATATGTTTAGTAAACGCCGCTACCGCACACTTTACATCAGTCATGTTGTATATGTGTGCCCAGTTTACGTTATCTAAATATTGAAACAGACCAAAGTAATCGCCTCTTGAAAAGGAGAACGAGTCAGGATTTGTTTTTTGCTTCACGTTCCCCACAGAAAGCTTAAGGGAGACAAGAAATGGAACGTGCCAAACATCGGGCGATACCAACGGGTTAAGGACACACACTAGGCTGTCGATGACAAAGTTAGATAGAGCAAGATCTAGGATATTTCCTGCATGGTTTTGAAGACTATTCCATTCGTTAAGTCCCTGAAAGTTTACAAAAGACATAAGAATATTTGCCTTTGGTGAGGCATTACGAGTGGGCAGAGCTGAGTGTTCTGGAATCCAATTTATATCAGGAATGTTGAAGTCGCCAAGTATGAGTATACTGTGTCTGTCTATATCTACCTTATCTCCCACTATGTCTAACTGATCAGAGAGCATAGATGCATTAACGTTAGGAGGAAAATAAAACGTGCCGATTAGAAGGCTAGTGTTATTACGAAGAGTTATTTCAATCCAAACGGATTCGCAGTCTGACTCAAGATCAAACCTGCGAACCGCATGCAAGTGCTTTTTAACTGCAATGAGGACTCCGCCACCGAAGTTTACAGTCAAATTTTCATATTCTCTGTCCCGGCGGAAGACTGTGTATTCGGGGGGAAAGTAATCATTTGTTGCGAAGGAGCTGTTTAACCAAGTTTCGGTTAGTGAAATAATATCGAAATCACTTAAAACGACGTTGTTAAAAAATGTATTAGCTTTTGTGCGCAACCCGCGTACATTTTGGTAAAAGAGTGAACAATTCATGCTGTGATCTAATTTGTCGTAATTGTTTCACGATCATCATTACCCCGTACCGCTCCAAAAAATGGTCTGAAAAGAGAGCCCATTGGCCAGACGTCCGCCATATTAATTTTGTTGAAGTCTTCTTCATTTACAGTTATGTGGAAAGAAGAGTAACTATCATGTTTTGTTTTCAACTTGATGCAGGTAAAAGATTTCTCTTTCAGAAAGGCAGTAAGAGCTGCTCCCACATCATCGCACGAGGTGTCCGGACTAAGGCGGGAAACAAAGAGTGCCTTAAGCCTTGGTGGTCTAGGGACTGACGACAGCTTACTGCTTGC